>CP139501.1:200187513-200210225 GCA_021014915.2 Artemisia tridentata subsp. tridentata | reverse complement strand
CAAGGAAAAAGCTGAGATTAGCAACTTATGCACATGCAGTCTGAGTGATCAGTTTAAATGGAAACATGCACAAACCAAAAGAGACTTATCCAATCTTTTGTTAATCTATTAAACTGACCCTAAGAGACTCAGAAATACAAAGAAAAAGGTCCAAAAGAGCTTATGGCTTATTGCAAGCTTATGTAATCAGTTCAAGCTCTAAGATTCCACTAATTCACTCAAAACCTAAAATCCTTCAAAAACAGACAATAAGCTTACACTAACAACTCCTATATGTTGCATTAATCAAGATCAAACTTAGATAAGGTGCAAGTGAACAGTAGAGGCAAAATTAGACCCTTGAATAAGCTTAATCCAAACAGTCCTTTATGTGACTGAATTTGAGATTTACAATATGAGTGACAAAAATAAGCTATGATTCAGAGTTAACACTAATTAACTAACTTAATTAAGCCTTAATGAACAAGTTTCAACATCAAACAAGCAATGAAATAAGCTAGACCATGTTTAAGCTAATTTTTGGCTTTTTCAAAGATATTTAAGAGAAAACAAACTCAGGCAATTCTAACTATTGAGGCAACAACAAAAGGGCAACAATAATGACAAATAAGCTACAACAGACCAATTAAGCAATGAAATAAGCAGATGTACAGTAATGTTGACCAGAGTTGACTTTTTGACTTTTTGTTGAAATTAACTTAATTAAGCAACAATAAACTCAGACCAAGCTGTCACAGGCTTATGTGAGATTATTGAACAGGAAATAAAGGCTTTTAAACTTGAAACAACAATAATTTTAAAGTATTGGATTAGCAGTTAACTCGAATTTAATTGAAGTTAAAACAATACAAAGTTTTTAAAAGTAAATTAAGTCTGAAATTAAAGTTACAATACTTGTAATAATGAAAGACAGAATTTCAAAGGCAATAAGCTTAAAAACAGAGATAAGCATAAATTACACTACGAATGGTCTAAAAGCAGGGACAATCTTTTCTGTGTGTCTTCTTTTCTTTAAATAGACATCCAAAAAGCTTCTATATTCACTTCTGATTAAATCCCACCATTGGATAAGCTTTGAATCAATCCCAGTCGTCCTTTCCATTTTTGGCGGGAAAATGGTCAAGTGGGTTTTTAACCTCTTCTGAGCACGTGGGAAGGGTACTGTGAAGGCTTCTCATTGGAGGAGGGGGAAGGTGGTAGGGATAAGGATTGATGGTGGTTTGGCAGAGAAAAGTTGTGGGTGAGGGTGGTATGGTTTGGCGGGTCAAGTGGGAAGGAAGAAGAGTTTGACTGGGGTCAAACTTGGGTGTTTATCAGAAATAAAAACGGGGTGGCTTAATTGTTAAGGATGGGGCTTTTTATTTTATGTTGGGCTTGGTGGGGTAAATGGGTTTAGGATTTTGGGTTTGGGTTGGGTTAATTATTTAGGATAAGGATTTGGTTATAGGTTTAGTTTTAGGGATTAACTTTGGATAAGATTTAACTTTAGGGACTAAAGTTGCCAATTTTGAAATTCCAGGGACCAACTGTGTCATTTTTGCAAAATTACTTTTAGGGGCTAATCTTGACAAGTTGACATTCTTGAGGGTTGACTTTGACAATTTAAGCAATATCCCGGTCCAAACTCATAAATTTCTTCCCCGTCCTCGGCTTTTCACGCTTTTCCAATATTGTGCTCGGTTTTGTCTGTTTTTGCCCTGTTTTTAATCCTTTTGTACCTGAAACACATAAAAACACAAACCACGAATATTTGCAATATATTTGATCTATTTGGGTGTTTTTGGTCATTTTTGTGTCTTTAATGGGTGTAAAATGATGAGTATTTAGACACTTATCACCCCTCCTCTCTTTCTCTTTCTCGTCATGGTAAAACTGAGAAATAAAGCCATCTGTTGTTTATTTATTTATTTTATGAATCAATTTTTGTGTCATTGTTTTTCGTGGATTTAGAACGAATTATGTCGGATTTAAAACATGTTTAATTTGTGTGGTAAGAATCTCAGATGGTGTTCATGTTTAGTTTTGAATCGGGTCGGGTCGACCCAAACCTGTTTATAGTGTTGACCTTGGATTAATGAGTAATATAGGCTCTTGTTGATTTTTGTTGTTGTCGTTAATGCTTGCACGGAGTCGAGCATATACACCCGGTTGGGTCTGAGTTTGGGTGTGCTTTGAGATCAAGTCTTGTTGGTTGGATTGGTTATTGAGCACAACCACTAGGAGTATGGTTGTTTGTTTGTCCCGACAACAGCACCCCAAGGGTGTCGAGTTGCCTATAGTGGTTTGGTTTTGACATTGGTATGCTTGTTTGTTCTCGGCTCAACAAGACCCATAAGGGTAGCGATTGTTTGGTCTCGGGTTTGATTTACACTAAGAGTGTTTGTACACCTTTGTTGAGTCTGCTTTTGGTTTAACTCAGAAAAACAACCACATGGGTGGTCTCCTGTTTGTTGGTATAAACAGCACAATAAGGGTGTGTTATGGCTGTTTATGTGTCGGGCCTAAGCCCATAGATCATTAAAGGTTGTGTTGGTTTAGCACATGGGCTCAATAGCCCACATGAGTGTGTGTTGAGTTAATAAAAGGTGATAAGTATAAGGTATATTAAACTTATGAGTTGATATACGTTAGTTACCGTGTACTCTACTAACGAAATTGATTTATTTAACTATTGGTGTATATTTGCACGTTTCGGATATAATGTGGACTTGTATTTGGATTTACTTTGGACTATCGAATTATACACTTGATACGGTTTTATACTGATTATGACTTGGACAATTAGACATTCTGGACTTATTGAACTTGAAACGAATACAATATATTAGACTCGCGACGAATTTAATATATTTGATTCGCAACAATTACACAATAAGGCAATAATGTCTAATATCCACTGAATACCTTTTAATTAAAATTGTTTTGAGGAAATTGATTTCTATTAAAGCCTCGAAGACTTGAGAAAACTGATTTTATTAGTTAAACTTATTTCTATTTATAAGACGTTTATGTTTTATACAAACTATTTGGGATATCGGGGTAAATACCGAAATGTACAAACTGATTTATTTTATTTGAGGGTTTAATTGCCGTTAACTTCTAGGTTTGTCTTCTTTGGTTTGATTTCTTGTCAGTATTCTTTCGACTATGTCGATGTCTTTTCTTATTGGCGTGATTGTATGTCGAGTCTATGTCTTCTTACCACACCACACGAAACGCTGATAATAAACTTTTGATAAGTTTTGAAACTAAGTAATCCACGAAAACTACGACACGATGTCTTTTATAGACTTTATTATTTTTGCGAGACATATTTTGAGATAATCGTATACGTATTAGGTTGTGCCGATCTTCGACCGTTGTGTACTGTTGTACCTGTATATCTTGGAACCGTCGTGCTGTATGTATTGAGATTGTTGTGTTTTGCTTCTCGATGCCAGTCGTGTCAGTTGTGATCTTGCATTGCTGTGGCTAAGGTGAGTTCATGGCCCCTACTTTTACTGGTTTTATAACTATTTTGGGGGAGAATACATGCTCATTTCTACTTAAACTCGATACTTGTTTTACTTGAAACGTGATTTGTTTTCTCCAACGTACTGTTTGGCTGATATATCTGACCTGGCTATTTGAATGCATTATGTGCTTACTTGTTATTTGATGTGGCCTGGAACTGTTACACGAGCTGGCTATGGTTATCATTAACGAAGGCTCTTTGTGCCTAGTAGTAATGGCTCCTGTGCCTATCGACATCTATAGTGTGCACCTATAGGGAACTATTATCGTGATTTAACTTCTGCGACCTAGCCAGCGTAACAGTTAAACTTACGTGACACTATATGAGTGTAGCACTTCTATGATTGATTATGGTTCGAGATGTTTGACTATGTTATTATTTGCGGATTTGGTTCTGGAACTATGACTTAGGCAGTGCTAGCCTACGTTGGACTTGACTTGTTTGCGAACGATGATTTGAACTTGAAAACCTTTTGGTTTAACCAAACTGTTTTAAACTAAAACCTATGAACTCACCAGCGTAAGCTGACCCCTTTTAGCATGTATTTTCAGGTTTAAAGTGATAGCTTATCTCTGGAGGCGCTTGGCAAGAGGCATGGTCATAGATGACTCTGATAAACATTTGGGACCGCTTTATTTATTTATGGGCCTTACTTTCGCACTATTTTCGAATGATGTAAATTTAATACTTTTGATAATGAATTTTTTTCTAAACGGTTGAGGTAAAACCGTTCTTAGTACCCTATGTTGTGATACCAATTTAGTAGCACCCCAGTGACATGTATGCTTCCGCTGGACCTGATTTTCGAGGTGTTACAGTATGTTTCCGGACGTCATGATTCGTCCGGACCACGCCCACTCCCGTATGTGTTCAAGCGAAGTGCTTCAACAACCGGAACAAAATAAAGATAGCACAGTGGTTACCTCGCAAATTATTTATATCAATGTCCATGGCCACATGTGTCCGAACTTTTCAAGTATTGCACCATCAACTTAGGACCGATACTACAATACTGGGGGGGGGGGGGGACATGTTGGCGTATGTGTCCGGACGTCATGATCCGTCCGGACCACACCCACTCATCCGGACTTGGTATTTCGTCCGGATTATCTTCTCATCTCCAGAAAAGCCTACTGAAAGGCCCGCCGCCATTTACGCTGAGTAGTT
Organism: Artemisia tridentata subsp. tridentata; assembly: GCA_021014915.2. Classification (NCBI taxonomy): domain Eukaryota; kingdom Viridiplantae; phylum Streptophyta; class Magnoliopsida; order Asterales; family Asteraceae; genus Artemisia; species Artemisia tridentata. The sequence continues at coordinate 200,205,544 of CP139501.1, read as the reverse complement.
CCATCAACCGCCGCCTTCCCTGATTTCCCGAGATTGTGTTCCCCACGTGATCTGACACCTACTTACTATGTCAGGTATAGGTCAACTCGCTTAGTCCCGAGGTAAACAGGTACAGTAGGTGTGGGTGGTATAAATAACCACACCTCATTTATGATTTGCATTCAATTTGACACCTACTATATTTACTCTCACTCTACTGTTCACTCCCTCGTAATCAGATACTTACTCTCACGTCGGAGGTTGGTCTTGAGATAAAACCCGAGGCGAATCTAACGCGTGTGTTTCTTGTGTGTAGGAGGTCGTAAAGTCCGAAGGAGCTATTCCGAAGGACATTGTATCGAAGCAGGACCTATCTACAAGGTTTTACTTCAACAGGTACCATCGTTTAGATTGATCGATACTTATTTTTTGTGATGTGTCATAATGACATTCTTTCGCACTCTAATACTGAAGGATTATTTTTTAGTAACAAAGTGTGTTGTTAGAGTACCCGATGCAATGATGCTATGACATGTTATAGGGATTTTTTTGCCTTATGGCATAGCCAAACTGCACCGCCTATAATGTCATAGACATGTTATACAGCCGAATCTGATTGGGTTAGCGAGTTTTTTTTTTTTTTTTTCGGATGAGAGTGGGTATTTTTGTGATGTGTATAGATTTATGTAGAAGTGTTTATGTATAGGGCATGTGTTGAATGAGGTGATGACACTTATAACCAATGTTTTAAAACCGGTTCGAACGGCGTTTTAATCCGTTTTTAAAACCGGTTATACGAACCGGCCGGTTTTTCGTTTTGTTTTCCGGTTTTGCGGTCCGGCAACCGGTTTTGACTTCTTTTTTTTTTTTTTTTTTTTTTTTTTTGATTTTTTTGTTGGGCGGTTAGACCGGCCGGTTAGACCGGTCCGGTTCGACCGGTGACGGAAGCATGGCCGGTTCGACTAAAAAACCGGTTTTTAAAACATTGCTTATAACTTGCAACTGCGCCTAGCTTTATTAGACCATAAAGTTGTTGTTTGTTGTGTATTAAATGTATCTTTCAAGTTGATTCCCTTTTAGTTTGAAAATTTTGATAAAAAGTTTAGATGTTTGCATACTCAAAGATGTGATACTTTGTTTGGTTAGTTAACTTCAGTTTCCATAATATGATAAAGATGACGAGTGAACATTTTGTTCCTTAGCGACGTTGTTTTGTTCTATAATTCAGCCAAAACATAAAACAAAGTAAGCCAAAACTAAATATGGATAAAACGGCATCTTGTTGTATACCTTTTACAAGGTTTTGTTTGATGACTTGGTTAGTTTAGATTAGATCAAGAGAGTACAACTGCATTTTAAAACTTCTTTTCTCAAAAAAAAAAAAAAAAAAAAAAAAAAAAAAAAAAAAGTTGACATGATGACGTATTGACGTGAAGAAATTTAACATACATCTTGTGTATTAGGGACAACGTTTTTATTGATATATTCACCACACGCACACAATTAAAACATATGTCGTGAATCCAGAAGAACAACGTCACGGTTGAAGTTTATACCATATGTTTCTATAGTTGCAGTACTAATGTATGCTACGATGTGTATACGTCCTAAAGTTGCATAAGGACCTACTATGTTGATATCAACGATCAACTACTGATAATTTTGAATTGAAAACCGGCTAAAATTATATACGAAATATTTTTAAGATGGAACCAAATATATGCATACTTTTTCAGGGGAAGGTGTGTATTTTTATGAATAATTGTACATTCTGTTGCATAGCAAAAAAATACGACATTCAAAATCAACAAGCATCGGTACTTTTCTTGTGTTTGGACCTTGGATCTTTTACCAAGTGAAATGCCAAGTAATTGTACTTTTGTGTGAATTTGGTTCAAGCCCAATAATACAACAGCCCAATAGCACCACGTAATTAGGGTGATGGCAACCCATCTAGTGCACTACATCCCATCACTCACTCCCAACCAATCCCCTTATGTTGCATCATTCACTTACTTTCTTCATCACTCACCCATATTTTTGTAGGCAACACCATCTAGTGCCCCATCTAGTGTTCAACGGTCGAAAATTAAATGTGCAACGTTCGTTTTTTTTCTCGTCTAGTGCATGATGTGATCACGCAAAACTCATCTAGTGCCCCATCTAGTGTTCACGGTGGCGGTGGTCTAGTGCTAGATACATCTCGTCTGGTGCTATCTAGCGTACGTTACAATCACCCTTAGACAATTAGTTATTACTACGTAGTTGACAGGAATTGGCAGGGTTCTAGGCCAAAATTTCCTTGTAGAAGCCTGCTTTCAAAATTCATAGGGAAATGATGTTTAACTAGATAATAATGTGTCAAGCACCCAACTAATTTTTCAAGCAATTTTTGTCCAAATGCTCTAGGCTGTGTGTAATGGTTCGTTTCACCACTCGTTGTGTGACGTTGTCGTGAGAGAGGTCGATCTGGTAACCATTACGCGCAATCTTAGGAGGTGTTTGTGTTATGTAAATTCAGAAATAACTTTTTCACATCTTATCAAATCAAGAAAAATAAACGTTTCTAAATTTACATCAGCGCATGACAACCCAATAATAAGAGAATACATACACCCTATTGGCTATTGCTATGCTCTAATACTAACCAACATGCCATAGTAAAAGATACCAAATAAGTGTTAATAATTCATGAGCATTAAAAAAAGAAAAAAAAAAGGTTGAAGTCTATACGTCGACCCCTATCTATATTCCCATGAGGTGAGATCCCTAACATTCATGTATTATCTAAAAAACAAACAAGAAGATCTCAACCATCCATCCACCTTTCATCCAATGGCTGAGATTAAAGCCAAAAATTACAAACAAAGACACAATAGTAATTTCACATGTCTCTATAAAAGCAAAAAAATATCTCAATTTATCTCATTTCATACATCACTTTCTCTCTTATCAAGAAAACCTAGATCTACTTTCTCTCTCATCACTCGCCGGAATCACCATAACACCATCGGAAAATCATCGGAATCACACGAATCACAATAAACCACCAGAAAATCACCATAAAACCACCGGAATCACACGAAGGTGAGGTCGGTGATGGTGGTTTTGTCGTCGGAAAGTGATCAGAAATAAAACCAATTAGAAACAAACTGACCACCACCAAACGACATCTCACGCTGCTTCTCAACCCGATACCGTTGCCGGAGCTTCTCCATCTTACGACGGCACTGAGCGGAGGTTTTGTGTGGCGTTACTCCGGGACAGATCCGACCGAGGTCTTCCGCCACTGCGTCCCACTCAGCTGTACGGAGACATCCACGGCGGAGAGCGTTCCATCGGTCACGGTAAGCTTGGATTAGAACAAGAGCTTCTTCTTGTGACCAGCATCACAGTGGGAACTTTCTGGGTGGTTTGGTGTCGCCGCCGTTGCCGGAGATGATGATGCCGTTGCCGGACATTGAGATTTAAAATTTAGGGTTAGGGTTAGGGTTTGGTGTGTTTTTGTGTGTGTGTTTTTAATAAACTAGGTGTGGTTAAAAGAGGGCCACCGGGTGGGTGGTGGATGGTGATTCATCCTGAATCCCATTGGGTTGACTAATGAATCACTTGGGATTCATGCCGAATCACGTGTGATTCATTATGAATCCCATGAGGTTCAGGATCAAATAGTCACATGTTATTTAGCATGAATCTCATGTGAAACAGCATGACTCCCATGTGATTCATTATGAATCATATGGGATTGACTAATGAATCACTTGAATTGAGTAGGAAAATAAACATATGAAAATCCAACAAAGGTAAGAAACAAAGGGAATATTACAGAAGGAGAACGCAATGAAAGGCGAAAGAGTGAAAGAGAAAAAGCACTTCAAGTTAAAAAGAAACAAATGAAGCCTTGTGGCCATTCTGGAGAGAAGACCAACTTGCATACGAAAACAACTTGTCCAATGAACCCAAAGGCAAGGCGAAAGGCGAAATCAGTTGATGTTTGAACAAACTTAAGTTACTTATATTCTTGTATTTTGTTAGTTCTTCTTCTTCTTACTTGAATATTTAGATGATTTGAAAAATTTTGTTACTTACTTTGAATATATCTTGTTTACTTTGAATATACATTGTTGTTACTTAATTCTATTCTCAATAACTGATCACATGGCAATCTGTATGAATCACTGCATTAATGAATTACAAGTGATTCATCAAAAAACTCGTGATTCTGTATAATCACATAAAGATAACTCATCAAGTATCTTTTATGTGATTCATACAAAAACTACACTACTGTTACTTGTCAAAAATATCAGATACCATCAATAATTTGATCAAATGGGTAATCTGTATGGATCGCATGAGATTCTATATGAATCACAAGGGATCATAGAGAATCCCATGGGATTAATGATGAATCACATGGGATTCATCAAAGAATCACATGTGATTCATCAAAGAATCCCATGGGATTCTGTATAAAATCACATAAAGATACTTGACAAGTAAATATCATAAAAAGATAGATTTTTAAGAAACTACACAACAGTTACTTCACCAGTAAATCATAAAAGATTAGTTATGGTACTCCTGTTCTACCATGGACATAAAGAATAATAGAAATTTACATTTGCTCGTTTTTTCTTGGTAGCCGCATGTAATGCAGTAAAACCCGACTTATCTGGCAGCATAACAATAGCTGCATCAGACTCTAGCAGCAACTTACAACCTCACTGCTAACCCTTCACACCATAACAATAGCTGCATGTCGTTTGTCCTTTCTTGTCTATCCTTCTAGCTAGTAGTGGATCTTTTTCCACTAAAGCCTTCACAATCTCAACATGCCCTGATCTAGCTGCTAGATGCAATGCATTTTTACCATTCGATCTGAAAATATATATCAAGCTACGGTCTTTTGATAACAACTCCTTAACGAAAATAGTGTGCCCTCTAGTGGCTACAGTTATAAAAGGGGTCGCGTTTCCTTGGGATCTTGTTTGGCATAGTGATGGATCAGGGTCAAGTAGTAGTTGGACCACGGCTGCAATAGCATGTCACCATATATAAGTTCGCATAAATTCATCAAGCATAAATGAACGCATAAATCTGTCTTTTTAGGATATTTTCTGGTCAAGTATCTTTATGTGATTCATACAGAATCCCATGGGATTCTTTGATGAATCATTTGTGATTCATCCCTAATCCCATGTGATTCTATATGATCCCAAGCATATATCCAGACATGAACTCATACAATTGACCCAAGCCGTACATGAATTCATACACGTTAGTCTGTAACTAAGCAAAATTCTAACTACTAGACCATAAATTCACTATTTCATATATCAATACAGTCACAAACATATGAAAATAAGTAAAAAAAAAAAAAAAAAAAAAAAAAAAAAAAGCTAATCAATCACACACTTCAATATACTGATACCTATAAGAAAAAAAAAAGCTACTCGATCACAAAACTTCAATCCAGTGGCTAAAAATAAGCTAATCAAAAAACTCATTCCATCACAACTTCAATCTACTGATTCATATAACTCATCACCAATAATAAAGAATAAACAACATCTACTGACTAATATAACAAAATAAGCTAAAAAATATACCAGGATCTTCATTTCGAAGCTTATTTTGATCGAAAACTATAGATGCATCTGATTTGGCTAATGAATCGCCTTTAGATAGAGCTATTTCGTATTGTATGTCCATTTTAATTTCTAAAAACACACAAAACATTCTATAGTCTATTAATCCACCTGTTTCTGTAACCTAAATAAAATACGGTGATCATCTAACATAGACGGAGCATGATTCCGTAACAGATCAATGACGTCATCAATACAACCGGACTGTAACAACTGCCTGATTTTAATTGAATGATTTTTCACAATTAGGGTTTCGCGGTGGTTTGGGGATCTGAGAGAGAGATGAGAGAGACGAGTGTGAGTATGTGTGTTTAGGGGGTTAGGTAGAAAGTATGGAATGACTAAAATGCCCCTCAGTATATTTGTTCACTTTAATCTAAACCGTTGGATGGATGGTTGAGATCTTGTTATTTGTTCTTTAGATAAATGTTGTTTCGTATTGAACTTTTCTCATATTCACATAGATTTAAAAATATTTATCTTCCAACTTAAATGTAGGAAACAAAATTTGACAATAACTCTTTCATATTAATTAAAAGAGATTATGTATTGTGAGACCGTCTAACTATTACTAAATTTTACTTTTAAGTCATCCATTTATCTAAATGCACTCATGGGCTATTCAAATATGTGTTTGTTTTCATTTATATCAATCTTGTTTAAATTTTTTACCAAAAGTTTGTACAATTTCAAAAATAAAGTTATCTTTAACGTAGGGGAGAGCAACAAATCCAAAAACCGAACCAAAAATCAAATATAGTTAAAAAAAATTGAATAGTGTTAAAAAATAGTTACTTTTTAACACCCGTGTTATACATACGCATACGATATAATATGTCATCAACATTTAATAAAAATATTCATACACTTGATCATGTTACAAAAGCGGTATATGCTTTTCGAATTAGGATTTTGAAAATGAAAGATTTCGGATTTCAAATTATAAACCGAATGACAAGGAAAAGCCATGATAAGAGATACACAACAAAGGAATGAAAATACCGTACCATTTAATTCATGAATTGTGTATTATTTGTAAAGGGTAAATCAGGAATAACAAATGAATTTAGGACGTTTGTAGATGGGTTTAGGATTTGGATTAAGATTTAAATTTGGATTTAAATTTGAATTTGAATTTGATGTACAGAAGAGAAAATATATTATAAAAATATTAAAAGATATGTGTATGTGTGAGAGAGAAAGAGAGAGATAATATTAAAAGAGTGTGTATAAGAGAAACCTACCATACTCTTCATTTTTAGGTTTTGTGGGGCCGTTTACACTATTTAAATTCTAAAACACTTTACCAAACTACAAAATTTAAAACCAAAACCAAATCCTAATCCAAAAGCCCACATAACAAACGAGCCCTTAATTCAATATTTGAAAGTAAGGACACTTGTTACTGTTGTTCCCTTAACACACTTAGAGTTAACTAAAAAGTTAATCTATTTGTGTTTATGACTGATACGATGTATTTGATTAATTACAAGTTATAAGTAAAACGTAAATATAAAAATACAATGTTTTTCAACGTTTAAATTCTTATTAGAAATGAATCAAAGAATCTATTACCCAAGTGTTTTACGGAACAAACACTTGGGATTGAATAGACAAGGTATGGTGTCTCCTATCTAAACTTAAGCAATGCTTAAGTGGTAACAATTTCGACCCACTGAGCTATCTCAGGGATTGGTTACTCTTTGTAGGAGAAAAGGGGTATTGTGAAAGTTTAAGCTTTTAATGCACAAAATACCTAACCGCTTTTCTCCATCTGTTTGCTATTTATAGGCAAACATGTTAAGAGTATTGAAGATTAAAAATACATAAACAATAGGAAGGCGTGTCTGACAACTACAACAGTAATTGTCATTTCCAAGAACCAATAGAATTGCGCCAAAAAAGTCTTCGAGTATCAGTCCTGACACTTCATGACTTTTAGCCGCTTTAGGGATGGTTTGTGTCTGACCCCGATAAGACTTGTTCTTATCTCTTCAAACCTTCCCGCTCAATCCCGCCTTTCTTTCAGGCTTCAGGTTCTTCAGTCTTCGCCTTCAGTCTTCAGTCTTTAATCTTATTGTTGTTTGAGGAGACTGGGTTCAATGAGCTCTTGTCTAATGCTCACTGAACCCATTACCTTCTTCTTTGTCTCAAGTAACACTTCAGGGAGATCCGCCTCCTTGTGTGGTGAGTCTTTCTTCTTAGACTCGTCCTGAGCATCTTGAAGGTAACTCACTGAGTGACTGTTCACTCAGTGACCTAATTGTGTTTTCGGTTGATTAACACTTAGCATAATTTGTATTCAAATCCTGTTTTAAGGACTCTTGGGTACTGAAGGACCCAACAATCTCCCCCTATTTGGATATAAATTATGCTTAAGTGTTTTGATCAGTAATGAGTGAGCTAATGACTTCTTCTCATACTGAATGTACTAGAAAGTAATTAAGGACACTGAAATAAAAAAAACAAAGGGACATCATTTTATTAATTTCATTACATAAGTCTTAACAACTAAACAATGTACAGGATAGTGATGTTGCAGATTCATTTAGTCCAGTTTGTAACCAAGGGCTTCAAGCTTAGGTCTCTTGGATTCCAGCTTATGTTGATCATGATGTTCTTGAATCTTGGTTCTCAGGTCATTGCAGAACCTCACATTGGCAGGACTCTAGATTGGGGAGGCCATCATGAGGAAACCAAGCATGGCTTTGATTCCAGCCTGATCAATATCACTCTATCTTTGGAAGGCTGGGTCTCCAAACTCATCAGTGAAGAAGAGACCCTTTTCAGGTAGTTCAATGACCTGGTTGTTCACAAATTGAACTCTTTCAGGGAGAGCTCTGTTGCATTTAAGGCCAGGAACTCTGATCTCAGGCTCAGACTCAATTTGCTTCCTCTTTCTTCTAGAGGACTGAGTAGGAGCAGGCTGACTGGCTGGAGCTGGGAGAAGTGAGGGAATACCAAGTTCTTGAGGTGTTGCTTCCAGTTTTTCATATCTTAGTTTCAGGGACTTCATCAGTTCTTTGACAACAACGTTCGACTTCTTGAATATGATTGGACCCAATTCATCCAATTCAGTGATCCCAAAGTCAGCGAATCTGAAGGGCTCATGAATCTCAAAGTTCCTCTTGTCAGGACCTCTGAAGACACTGATGACAGCAGGCTTGGTGTTTTGATGAATCTTTACATCAGTGATAGGCTCAGGTCTCAGTCTGCTTGTCATAATCCATTGGTACTTCTCAATCCTCTTTTTCCTTATCTCCTCAGTCTTTTTCAACCTTTTTTCTCTTTTCATCCTGAGAGCAGTCATCTCAGCATCCTGAGCTTTCACAAAGCTCTAACCACCTTTCCTTCCAGCAAGATCTTTTGGCTCAATTCCAAGTTTCTTAGCCTCTTCTCTGACCACCTCGATGAGGGCATACTTGTTCTGCCTCTCTTCTTCAGCTGCTTTCTTCAACCCTTCTTCCTTCTCCATATGAGCCTGAATTTCAGCCTCAGTGAGAAGATGCATCACTCCATTGATCTCATAAGGGACCTTGATTAGTTCATCAGGGTCAGGCCTTCTTTCTGAGGAAGCAGGCACCAATATTGTAGGCTCAGGCTCAGTAGAAGTGAGAATACCTTTGCCTTTATCTTGAGTTGATGATGGGGTTGTTTCAGGAATCTCCCCCTAAGTGTGAGAAGGAGGTTGTTGGCTGGAAGAAGCTTCAGTGACTTTCTCCCCCTCAACTGTTGCTTGAGCCATTGTGAGAGCAGGAGTTGGAGTGCTTACTGAAGTTGAGGGAGCAGCCTGACCTTTGAAAGCCTGATAGATCTCAGTCATCATGGATTTGATGTCTGAGGTGTCTTGCTGAAGTGTGGATACCTTGGCTTCAAGAGATGCCTGAGAAGCCTCAATAGCAATCATCCTAGGCCCAAGATTCCAGGCCAAGGAATTCGAAGATTTGGCCCATGATGCCAAATGTGCCTCCAGAAGTACCAGGGAAGACTTGATGGAGTCCACTGAAGAGCTGAGACCCTGAAGGTTGGAGGATTTCAGCATGTTGATAAGCTCAGTGAACTGATTTGACTATTGCTGAAAAGTCTCAGAAGCCTGAAGAATCTTCTTATTGAGCTCAGGGTCATCTTTCACTGACACTTGAATAGTTGTAACGCTCTGAGTGATGTTGGAAAGAGTAGCATTGAACAGTTGAAGATTCTGATCAAGAGTGGTCAAGGAGTAGGCAATCCCTGATTGTTGCTCATCAACTTCATCACGATAAAGTTCAACAGATTCCTTCAGGTTAACATAGTGAACTGCAGCTTCACAATGTTGGTCAAAGATGTCTTCAGTGAGCCATTAAAAGAGAGCATTGTTGGCCTTCTGCAAGAACTTAACCAATTGTCTTTCAGTGAGAGGAAGAATGTTGTCATACTTCCTGAGATTAGCTGGGCAGGAAGATTCTGAGTCCAAAGAATGATCAGCCTGAGAAGCTGATTCTTCACCTTGTGGAGGAGAAGACTGATGCGATGTTTCAGTGGGTTGGGCATCAGTTTCCATATCATCACCTACCTCAAACACTTCTTCCTCACTTTCAATACTGAGCTCTTCATCAGACAAGAAAACTGCCTGAATATCCTCCATGGACTGAATTTGCACCTTGTTTTGGCCAGGTCCTGGCCCTGCCATAATAACTGAGTGGGTTTGCTCAGCCTGGCGTTTGGGGTCTGTTGATATAAATAATGCCTAAACACGTTATTAATATTTTTCGATATCTCTACGTTTTGATAATCACAAAATGTAAAATCATTAAACGAAAGATTATGACGTAAACAAGTATTTAGTTGTAAATATCTATTTTAACAACTTAATCACTTAAGGTATGAATAAACAAATGCTTAATGCATTATATGATCAAAGGAACATTTTCTTAATCACTAGAATTTTTATAAAATGTCACAAACATTTTATATCTTTTAGAAAATCATTTTTGGTATTTAATAAAAATGTTTAATCCATTATAAATTTATAAATTCAAATTTTCAACCAAAAATGGCAAAAATGTTTCAGAAAAACCTTCCCCACAAAAAGACAAATCTGAGCAACGTTCGGGTATGGCGGCCCCCTTAATTTTAAGGGGACCGGCCCCCTATTTAAGGGGACCGCCCCGCTCCTCCAGCTGTCAGATTTTGCCTATAAATACTGGTTCATTCCTGGACTTTTTTCTCACCTTTTGCACCCCAAAACCTTCTGTTCTAAATCTCTTCTAATCCTTTCTAAATCCTTTCCAAATCCTTTGATCATATATTCTTAAGCATTGGTTTCTAAGTGATCCAAGCTTCTACCATTCAAGTGCAAAAGAAGAATACTCCTTCAACAACTAAAGAAGAAGTATTGCAACTTAGTATCATCTTGCTACCTAAGTTGTTTGTGTAATCATTCATTCATTTGTGTATAAGTTGTGTATACTTGTCAGATAGGTGTGAGCATAATTATTTAGGCTAGATTGGTGTGTAAGTAGTGAAGTTGTGAAGAAGTTAAGGTGTGTAAGTAGTGAAGGTGTAAAGAAATAGAAGAGTAAATAAGTAGTGCTAGGTAGTGGAGTAGTCGTGAAGCCGTTGTGAAGAAGTTGTGAAGAAGTCGTGAAGAAGTTGTGATTGAAGTTGTGAGATTGGTTCTAGCTACGATTAGAACTCGACATTTAGCTTTGTGTCGTAAAATTGGTGTAAGCTAAAGTTGTGTAAGGTTTTCTCCGCCATAAGGGAGCTTGTTGACATAGTGAAGAAAACTCTCGAGTTAGGTGCTCGGGGAGTGGAGTAGGGCAAGGAATGTGTCCTTGTAGCCGAACCACTATAAATCCTTTGTCTCGCGGTTCGATCTTTCCATCTCTATCTTTCATTTCATTTCATTACTTTACTTGCATTGTTTATTTAGAGTTACTTATATTTGTTTATATTGTTCAAGAGTTGAGTTCACATAAATTCGAATCTAAGTTGTTTTTTTTTTTTTTTTTTTTTTTTTTTTTTTTTTTTTTTTTAAGGTAAACAAAGTTTTCATAATAAAATTAAAAAGACGTAAAACTATTCAACCCCCCCTTCTAGTTTTCCACAATTGGTATCAAGAGCCACGTCAAACAAGATTTTTAAAATAAATTGTATTTTAAAACTTGAAACAATCTATGGAATCCGAAAAATATTTAGAAGGGCAATCTATGCAAAGACCACCACTATTCGAGAGTGATGGTTTTCTTTATTGGAAAAATAGATTCGAAACTTATGTGAAATCAAAAGATCTTGATCTTTGGCATGTTATTACCTATGGTGATTTTCCCCCTATTCAAAATAATCCTTTAACTAAAATAGATGAAATTGTACCTTTTGAAAAATAAAATGATGATTTGAAAAGGAAACTAGCAAAAAATAATGAGGCTAAAATGATAATTAATAATGCATTACCACGCAAAGAATATGAACGAATTTTTATGTGTCAAACCGCAAAAGAAATTTGGGATTCTTTATTAATCACTCACCAAGGTAATAGTCAAGTCAAAGACAACAAAATAGATCTTCTTATTCAACAATATGAACAATTTACAATTCCTGAAGAGGAATCTATTGATAATGCATTTGCTAAATATAACACTATTATCACAAGTTTAAAAGCACTTGATGAGACTTTTTCTAGCAAAAATTGTGTAAGGAAATTTCTTAGGGCATTACATCCAAAATGGCGCGCGAAGGTCACGGCTATTGAAGAATCGAAGAACTTGATGACGTTATCGCTTGATGAACTTATCGGCAACTTGAAGGTCCATGAAGAAATTATAAAGAGAGACTCGGAAACGGTCAAGAGCAAGAAAGATCAAATCAAATCTCTTGCGCTAAAAGCCAAAAAGGAACTTAGTGATGATGACGATTCAAGTGACTATAGTGAAGACGAAGAATATGCAATGGCCGTAAGAGAGTTCAAGAAATTTTTCAAGAGACGAGGAAGATTCACAAGATAACCACGAGATGAAAAAAGATCGCTTCAAAGAAATAGGAATGATAACTACGGGAAAAGAAAGTGCTTTAGATGTGGAAGCCCAAACCATCTCGTTGGCGAATGTCCAAAGCCACCCGGTTATGATTACCAAAGCGCCTTTGTTAGTGGAGCATGGAGTGATAGCGACAAAGAAGAAGCGGACAAAGCAAACGACGAAAAATGTCTTGTAGCTCAAGCAACCGATGAAATATGTCTAGGAATAAATTTGGAGCCTGACGCATGGATTAAGGATAGTGGATGTTCGAAGCACATGATGGGGAATCGCAAGTTATTTTCCTCCTACAAGGCATACAACGGAGGTAATGTTATTTTCGGTAGTGACTTGCGTGGAAAAATCATTGGCAAAGGTACGATTTCTCAAGATTCCCTAACTATTGAAAATGTTGAGCATGTAGCTAATTTAACATACAACTTGCTTAGTATAGGACAAATATGCGATAATAAGTGTAGGGTTACATTTACCGATAAAGATAGCGAAATAGTTAAGGACGGAAAGGTCATAGGTAGAGGAATTAGGAAAGGTGGCGTATATGTCATGAAACTAGGAAATAAACCGGAAGATAAAATATGTTTAGCAACCTTAGATGAAAACTCTACACTGTGGCATAGGAGATTAGGTCATGCAAATATGCAACAAATACAATCCCTAGCCTCTAAGGAATTAGTTAGAAATTTGCCTAACCTAAGATATGATCAACATTTTTGCGATGCTTGTAAAATTGGAAAACAAGCACATGCTAGTCACAAAGCTAAGAATATAGTCTCCACTACTAGATGCCTAGAATTATTACACATGGACCTTTTTGGTCCATCCGCTGTGCGGAGTTACGGAGGTAACCGTTATACCTTAGTAATTGTAGACGACTATTCACGATACACGTGGACTAGATTTTTAAGTGATAAAACCGAAGCCTTTGATAAGTTTGAAATATTTAGTAAAATGATTCAAAACAAATTTAGGATGTTCTATAGTATCTATTAGGACGGACCATGGTCGGGAATTTGATAACGAAGTGCAGTTCGGAAAATATTGTGATTTAAATGGAATATCTCACAATTTCTCCGCTCCTCGCACTCCACAATCAAATGGGGTAGTAGAAAGAAAGAATCGTTCCTTACAAGAAATGAGTAGAACAATGCTAAATGAACAATCTATCCCACAAAAATTTTGGTGCCACGCCGTAGATACATCAACATATATAATAAATAGAGTCTCAATTAGGCGAATTTTAGGAAAAACCCCATATGAGTTATTAAGAGGTAGAAAACCTAATCTAAACTACTTTAGGGTATTCAGGAGCAAATTTTTTGTTCTCAATACAAACGATTACCTTACTAAGTTTGATCCTAAGTCGTACGAAGGAATTTTTCTAAGGTATTCGCAAAATAGTAAAGCGTATATAATACTTAATAAACACACTATGAAAGTAGAAGAATCCTTGAATGTAACATTTGATGAAACTCCACCACCACCTAAGACATTGCCGCTAGAAGATGATGACCTAGTTGAAAAAGAAGCTATTGAGGTTAGTAAAACCAAACCCTTAGGTGATGATAATGAAGATATAACACTAGAAGAAAACAAAATAGTAAATGTTAAGGAATCTAATTCACACCCACTAGATAATATAATAGGAAGCCTAAATCAAAGAACTCTTAGATCACAAGCTCAAGATAAAAATAATTTCTTTTGTTTTCTCTCAACAATAGAACCTAAAAATATAAATGAGGCTTTAAAAGATGAAAGTTGGGTTATGGCTATGCAAGAAGAACTAAATCAATTTAAGACAAATGACGTTTGGGAACTAGTCCCAAATCCCATGAACATGACCATCATAGGAACTAAATGGGTATATAGAAATAAGTTAGATGAAAATGGAATTGTTACTAGGAACAAAGCTAGGTTAGTTGCCCAAGGTTATAATCAACAAGAAGGAATTGATTATGACAAAACTAATGCCCCCGTAGCTAGATTAGAATCTATAAGAATACTCCTTGCCTATGCATGCGCCCTAGACTTTAAGTTATTTCAAATGGATGTGAAAAGTGCATTCCTTAACGGTTTTATCAATGAGGAGGTATAAGTGGCACAACCTCCAAGATTCATTGACTTCGCAAAACCTGATTATGTTTATAGACTCAAGAAAGCTTTATATGGACTCAAACAAGCTCCTAAGGCTTGGTATGATCGATTAAAAGCATTTCTTATTAAACATGATTATTCCATGGGAATGGTAGATAACACTCTTTTCACGAAAAAGAAAATCCCAAATCTCATCATTGTCCAAATATATGTCGATGACATTATATTTGGATCGACTTATCAGGATATGTATGATGAATTCGCCAAAATCATGCATGATGAGTTTGAGATGAGTATGATGGGTGAACTTAATTTCTTCCTAGGATTACAAATAAAACAATTAGAAGATGGAATATTTTTTAATCAATTGAAGTACATTATGGAGATGCTTAAGAAATTTGGATTAGAAGACTCTAAGCCTATGAAAACACTGATGTCTACGGAAGTAAAACTCACAAGAGATGAAGAAGGTGAGTCCGTAGAAAACACTAAGTATAGAGGGATGATAGGTAGTTTACTATACCTAACGGCAAGTAGACCGGATATCATGTTTAGTGTCTGCTTTTGTGTTCGCTTTCAAGAGGATCCCAAAACCTCTCACCTAGAAGCGGTTAAGCGTATCTTTCGATACATTAAAAGCACTATACACTTAGGATTATGGTATCCTAAGGGATCGGGCATAGAAACCATCATCTATGCGGATTCGGATCATGCGGGAGACTACGTGGATAGAAAGAGCACTAGCGGTATATGCACGTTCATGGGATGTTGCCTAACATCTTGGTTTTCGAAGAAGCAAACCGCTCTTGCTATTTCTACTACAGAGGCCGAATACGTAAGCGCTGGAAAGGCATGTCAACAAGCACTATGGATGAAACAAGCTCTCGTAGATTATGGCATTAGGTTAGATAATGTCCCTATTATGTGCGATAACAAAGGTGCTATAGATTTAAGTAAAAATCCTGTTCAACACTCTAGGACTAAACATATAGAAATACGTCACCACTTCCTTCGCGATAATGTTCAAAAAGGAAACATATCTATAGAAAAGGTTGCATCGGAAGATAACATAGCGGACATATTCACTAAACCCCTTAAGCGCGAACTCTTCAACCACTTACGTTTAGGCTTAGGAATGATGGAACAAATTGACTGAATTTTCTGCATTTTTGGTCCATCTGATGGGCGGCCCCCTTAATGTTATAAAGGCGGCCCCCTTAATTATTAAGGGGACCGGCCTCTCATTAAGGGGACCGGCCATCGTCTGACAAAATTTTTTTCTCTTTTCTTCCTTTATGCCTTCCTCTCATCTGTGTCTAGGAATCTGTTTTGCACAAACCTAAAGATTGGGAAACATTTTTCTTTTGCATGAATATATTTATATACAAAACCCAATCTACTTTCTTCAAATCATTCTCACATTTATGAAAACACATGAAAACCATTTTCCTTGCATTGTTAAATAATGCTAAAAACATTTTTCTTTCATGCATAAAATCTCACATGAATTGTCAAAATATATAATCTAATATATATCTTTGATATTCATATATTGAGCAAAATCAAATCAAGGAGACTTTGGATTATTTCTTAGGAAATTTTTGCATTTAGGAGTCGAAACAATCACATCTCCACATTTGTTGCATATAGGCACACACTAGAACAAAATTGCTAATCACATCTTCACTTTTGTTCCATCACCTATTTCTTGTTAGTTTCTAGTGCCTTTATTCTATTATCCTTGCCTTATATGATTAATCCTTGATTGCTAGATGTAATTTATTGCTTGTTTATGTGTTTAATTAATATGTCTTGCATGCATAATTATTAATATATTACTCTATTGCCTCAAAGAGTGAGACTTGCCTAAAACCAAAAACTCAAAACATAGCCCTTCTTACCTATTCCTGCAGAAAAACCCATTTCTGGAACTCAGAACACCATCAGATGGGCGGCCCCCTTAATTCATAAGGCGGCCCCCTTAATTCATAAGGCGGCCCCCTTAAGTATTAAGGGGACCGGCCATCTACAGGCTGAGTTCATAGAATCTTTTTCTGCTTTTTAGCCCATTTCATTCTACCCTTCTCTAAATTCATAAACATATTATGTCCTGATCATCCCAACAAGTTTATCCATCCTTAATCACATCAATCCTCCACTATAAATATCCTCATTCCTCACCATATACACTCATCTCATCATGTCTTCTCTCATCAACCCAAAATAAAAAACCTTAAGGCTAGCAAGGATGACCATAAAACCCGGGTGGAAAAGAAAACCTCACCCTCACAACAAGTCCATCACAAATGGTGTGACTAGACAACCAACACCTCCATCCTCATTCATTCCCAACTACTCTTCAAGATCTCAACCTCATTCCATTGAACCATTTCACAAACCCTATCATGTTGGCCAAACATCCACATTCATTCCAAACTACACTTCTAAACCTCAAACCAACTTCAATGAAACCTTTGAAAACCCTCATCATTTTGGTCAAACATCAAACTTTACCTCAAACCACACACCCCAATTTTATCCATTCCCACCAAATGACCAAATCCACATTCCCACGGAAAGGCAAAAGTTTCATGAAGAGATTAACCAAATCCATGATCTTAGTGATCTCCTTGCTATGCACCTTGCACAACGCAACAAGGGACAACCTCCATCCTCACCCTACTCAAATTGCTTACCTCACTCTCTCAACTTGGATCAAGTTACAAACCACACCCACTATTGCCCTTGTTGCATCTTCCTTCAAAAACAAATTCTCCACTTAAGTGAAGATATTTCTTGGATCGAATATCTACTCACCCATCCTCATCCTATTCCTCCCCTAAAATGATATAATATCGTTAGATCCACTTCACCCGCTCCATTTCCTTCACCATCAAATAACTAAGCCCCACTCACAAGCTTTCCGCCCCAAAATAAAATCCCTCACCCATTTGTGTCGCAAGCAAGTCCAATCGCTCTCTTTGGCAATATTAGGACCATTAGTGTCTTTTACTTATGTTGTAACCCTTATGTTTTATGCATATCGTGTGATGTAATGATGATTCATGTGCTATACATGATCATCTTGAATGAATGAATAAGATTAGTTGTTTGTTCTAAATATTTTTGCTATGCATATATATGTCTTGTGTTCTTAACTTGTTTTTGCAGCCAAGATTTCCATAGCTCGTCTCCTTGGTGCCCTCAAACGAGGGGGAGTACACATCAAGGGGGAGTTCTCATTCCAAAAAATTTTGCATCTAAAACTTGCCGACATAACCTTTTTGATTCTAC